>SNVD02010644.1:0-49389 GCA_013180625.2 Boswellia sacra | reverse complement strand
TTGTCTGATAGGTGTCTATTTATGTATTACTTTTATATCAATTCGTCCATGTTTCTTTGCTATATTCTCTGGTATTTTTATGTTTTTTTGTGTGGTTTTGATGTTTGTAGGAGTTTTGGAGCAACTTGAACAAAAATGGAGTAAAACCCTTCATTTTCACCTCTGCTAGTCAGTGATCTTCTCGGATTTAATTGTATTGATGTACAATGAACCCGATGACATGTTATATACCGTTGGAAAGCTCTCGAAGTCTATTTTCTGGAGAAATTTACGGTTTATAAATCCATTCAGTGTACCAAAAGTTGTAATAAAAACAGTGTGAGATGTATAGAAATATAATTCCACAAGCACTGTAGCATGTATAATACGGGGCACTGTAGCAAGTCACTGTAGCAGAGTATTAAAACACATTTTAGGGTTTTATTTTCATAACTTGAAGAGGGGAGAACGTGGTGGAGGCTGCAGCTCTGGAATTCTTTCATCTCCTGGAGTTCTTGAAGGAGAAAGGAAGCTTGGAAAGAGGAAGAACTTCAATCCAAAGAGAATTACATCAAATTTGCTAAGTTTTTCCCTTCCCTTTCATTTTCTGGAATGTCTCCATGTTGTATTGTATTTACCACGTTCTTAAACATGTGTAACTGAATCTGAATTGGTTGAGGGTGATTTCAAAGCCCCTGATATGATTTTTGTGAGTTAATTGTGCAAGAAGTTGTTATCCAATTTTCTAATTGAAGTTGCTTGTATTTTCCCATGTCTAATGCTTATGATTGCTTGCTGGATTGGATTTGGGTGGCCAACTGAATATAATCTGGATATTGTCTATTGCTAGACTAGAAATCTTGATCCGTAATTGTCTTGAATTTCTAATCCTTAGTAGCAAAATTGTGATCAGAGATTGCAATTGGAGAATACAACCTAAGTTAAATAATCCGAGCTTTTGTGTTTATTGCTTAGATCAACCTATCTTTCTTATCGTAATGCATCCATTGAATTAAATTTAGAGAGCTTGTTCTAGGTGTTTAATGGATAGAGATTAAATAAAGAGCCTGTTTTGTTTAACAACAAAGTAAGGAAAGATTGGGATAACAGAGCTTGTTGTTATCTACGGATTGATTAATTTCAATGGTGTAATTTGGATGACAATTCTGTGGATTAAATTCGCAAATCCATATCTTGTGGTAGAGAATAATCCCCTTAACAAGTTTTTTCATTGTGTAATTCTCAATTGATTTAACTTTGCATTGTATTGTTTTTCATTTGCTTTCGTATTAAGTTTAGTTAATCAATCAACAAAACCACCCCTGTTTAGTTTATTATTGCTGGAAAATAACAAATTCAATTAGAATCAATCCTCGTGGGAACGATATCTACTTATCACTCTATTACTTGTGCGACTAGTTACTTGCTAGTTTCGAACGCATCAAACAGGGCTTGTTGTTATCTATGGTTGATAACTTCAATGCTGTATATGGATGGACAATTCATCGTAATTCACAAATTCATCTCTGTGGCAGAGAAAGAACCCTTAACCAAGTGTCTCTCATTGATTTTTCACTCCATTTTACTTTGTGTTGTGTTATTGTGCATTTACATTCATATTTCATTTAATTAATCCATCAACAAAACCCCCCCATTTAGTTAATTGTTGCTGGAAATAACAAATTCAATTAGATTCAATCCTCATGGGAACGATATCTTACTTATAACTTTATTACTTGTGCGACTAGTATACTTGCTAGTTTCGAACGCATCAAGTTTTTGGCGCCGTTGCCGGGGATTGATTTTATAATCAATTTGTTATTATGTTTTTACTACTGATTCTTGATTGTTATTTCCTGATTGTTTGTGTTTAGGCTTTTATGTCTGAAGGAGAAGCGGATCAACGACTTAAGAGAATTAAGGAGTTTCTCCAATCCTCGAATTTAAGGCTAAATCGATCAATTTCAACTCCACCTCCAGAATTTGACCTTGCACGACATACTTCTGTCCCATCTTCTTGCAGTTCAATCAAATCTGAATCGGAAGCAATGGCGATGAGAAATGATCAGACTCTTAAGGAGTTAGCGGCTCCAATTATTGATCAACAACTGCTATGCATAAGCACCAATTTTGAGGTAGATTTTGAACTTAAATCTGGACTGATTCATCTCTTGCCTACATTTCATGGTTTTGCAGGAGAGGATCCGAACAAAAACCTCAAAGAATTTCATGTGGTATGCTCAAGTATGAAGCCAACCGGCGTTTCTGAAGAGCAAATTAAATTGAGAGCTTTCCCATTCTCATTAGCAGATTCGGTAAAAGATTGGCTATACTATCTACCACCAGGTACCATTACCACTTGGAATGAGATGAGTAAACTCTTTTTGGAGAAATACTTTCCAGCCTCGAAAGTTACAAATAGTAGAAAAGATATTAGTGGCATTCGACAACACAATGGAGAATCACTTCATGAATATTGGGAAAGATTTAAAAGGTTATGTGCTAGCTGTCCAAACCACAAAATTAGTGATGGACTCCTAATTCAATATTTCTATGAGGGTCTCTTGCCAATGGAAAGGAGTATCATTGATGCTGCTAGTGGTGGAGCACTAGTTAATAAAACACCGAACGTTGCAAGACGTTTGATTAGTGACATGGCAGCGAACTCCCAACAATTCAGCAATCAATTTGAGCCACAACTACCAAAAAGAGTAAAGGAGGTAAGTACTTCAAATATTGAACATCAACTTTGTGAACTTACCTCTCTTGTAAAAAAAATGGCTGTAGGACATATACAGCAATCTTATGCATGTCGAGTATGTTCTGCCATGGACCATCCAACCGACATGTGTCCAACTTTGCAAGAAGGAGATACAGAACAAGCCAATGCCATGGGTGGATTTCCAGGAAAACCAAGGCAAAGGTATGACACTTTCTCCAATACTTACAATGCTGGATGGAGAGATCACCCTAATTTAAGATATGGGAATCATCAACCAATTGCCCCAAATGCCATACCACATCGACCACCAGGTTTCAATCAACCAAGGGTGCAGCAACCATTTCAAGCACAAACACAACCAGCTCCACAAAATTCAGGTATGTCTCTCCAGGATATTGTTAAAGCACTTGCCACTAACACAATGCAATTTCAGCAGGAAACTAGGGCAAGAATCCAAAACCTGGAAAATCAAATGGGACAATTGGCCACTAACATGAGCAAATTTGAGAGTCAAAGCTCAGAAAAATTACCTTTTCAGCCGGTGATCAATCCAAGAGAGAATGCTAGTGCTGTAACTTTAAGAAGTGGGAAGCAATTAGAGATTCCACCAAAGAAATCACAAACTGATGAAGGGGATGACACCACTCCCACCATGAATAAAACATCATCTTCTAAGGTAAATCCTAAAACCCATATTCCTTCATATGTTACTCCTCCACCTTTTCCTAGCAGATTTGCAAAATCAAAGAAGGAGGAACAAGAACAAGAAATCCTGGAAACTTTTCGCAAGATCGAGGTAAATATACCACTTCTGGATGCTATAAGCAAGTACCTCGTTATGCAAAATTTCTTAAGGAGTTATGCACCAACAAGAGAAAGTTGAAGGGAAATGAGAAAGTAAGTGTGGGGGAAAAATTTTCAGCTGTATTGCAAAGAAAAATTCCTCCGAAATGCAAAGATCCAGGTACGTTCACCATTCCATGCACCATTGGTAATACCAAGTTTGAAAGAGCTATGTTAGGTTTAGGAGCATCTATTAATGTCATGCCATATTCTATTTATACTTCCTTGAATCTTGGACCCCTTGCAGAAACTGGTATTATCATTCAACTTGCTGATCGTTCTAATGCATATCCCAAGGGAGTTGTGGAAGATATGCTTGTGCAGGTGAATTAATTGGTATTTCCAGCAGACTTTTATGTTCTTAAAATGGCGGATGAGACATCTCCCAATCCAACACCGATTCTTTTGGAGAGACCATTCTTGAAAACTGCCCGAACTAAGATTGATGTTCATGATGGCACTCTCACCATGGAATTTGATGGCAAGGTGATTCGTTTCAATATTTTTGAGGCAATAAGGTACCCTAGTGACTTGCATTCCGCTTTTGCAGTGGATGTTATCGATTCTTTGGCACAACAACTTTTTGAGTTAACTCGCAAGGATGCATTGAAAGTAGCCATTAGTGAGCACATAGGGGCAGAAAATTCCAGAGAATCGAGTAAGTTGATACAAGTGTCTAAAGAAGTGGAGGAAGCTGTGGCAAACTTGGATGAGACTATAGCTATCACCACAAACAGGTATGATGTTTCGTACATTGAATTGCCTTTATCTAATGAGAAACTTCTACCTTCCGTGATGAAAGCACCTGCCTTGGAGCTTAAGCCTCTTCCAGATCATTTGAAGCATGTATTCCTAGGTGAGAAAGATACTTTGCCAGTCATAATAGCAAAGGGTCTTGCACCATTACAAGAAGAGAAACTCATCCGAGTGCTCCGAGATCACAAAACAGCCATTGGGTGGACAATTGCTGACATCAAAGGTATTAGTCCAGCCGTATGCATGCACCACATCTTGTTAGAAGAGGGATCCAAGCCCACTAGAGAAGCACAGCGGAGGTTGAATCCTCTGATGATGGAAGTTGTCAAGAAAGAAATCCTGAAATTGTTAGATGTAGGTGTGATTTATTCAATTTCGGACAGCAAGTGGGTGAGTCCAGTCTAAGTTGTTCCGAAGAAATCTGGTGTTACGGTGGTTAAGAATGACAATAATGAGCTAGTTCCCACTCGTATCCAAACCGGGTGGCGAGTTTGTATTGATTATCGAAAGCTCAATTCTGCAACTCGCAAGGATCACTTTCCTTTGCCATTCATTGATCAACTGCTGGAGAGATTAGCAGGTCATTCTCATTATTGTTTTCTTGATGGCTATTCAGGATATAATCAGATTGTCATTGCCCCTGAGGATCAAGAGAAAATTACATTCACATGCCCATTCGGTACATTTGCCTATCGACGCATGCCATTCGGTCTTTGCAATGCCCCTGCCACTTTCAAAAGTTGTATGGTAAGTATTTTCTCTGATTATGTTGAGAACATTATTGAGGTATTTATGGATGACTTTAGTGTTTTTGGTGCTTCTTTTGATAAATGCCTTGACAACCTTACCCTTATACTTCAAAGATGTATAGAAACTCACCTTGTTTTGAATTGGGAGAAATGTCATTTTATGGTAGATCAGGGTATAGTTTTGGGACATGTTATTTCTGCTAGGGTATAGAGGTTGATAAATCCAAGACAGATCTTATATGTTCCTTACCACCTCCCACAAGTGTGCGGGATATTCGTTCGTTTCTTGGCCATGCAGGTTTCTATCGTAGATTCATCAAAGATTTCTCAAAGATAGCATTACCCCTATGCAGATTATTACAGAATGATGTGGCCTTTGAATTTGATGAGAAATGTAAAGAGGCATTTGAGAAACTGAAGGAACTCTTGACTTCGGCTCCAGTAATCCAATCTCCGAATTGGAATCATCCATTCGAGATCATGCGCGATGCAAGTGACTACGCTGTGGGTGCCATTTTGGGTCAACGAATTGGCAAAATTCCACATGCCATTTACTACGCATCTCGGACTTTAAATGATGCTCAACTTAATTGTTCTACCACTGAGAAAGAGCTGCTAGTGGTTATTTTTGCTTTAGAAAAGTTTCGATCTTATTTGATTGGTACTAAAGTAACCGTTTATTCTGATCATGCAGCTTTGAGGTACTTGCTCACAAAGAAAGATGCAAAACCAAGGCTTATTAGGTGGATACTCATTTTACAGGAATTTGACTTGGAGATCAAAGATAAGAAGGGAAGTGAAAACTTAGTTGCAGACCATCTCAGTCGCATTGTCCATGACGAGGATGTACTGCCATTACAAGAACGTTTTCCGGATGAACAATTGCTATCTCTACATGTAGCAGCCCCTTGGTATGCGGATATTGTTAATTACTTAGTTACCAAGAAGCTACCACATGACTTGACTCGAGCTCAAAGAGACAAGATCAAGAACATTGCCAAGTATTACATATGGGATGATCCGTACTTATGGAAGCATTGTTCTGACCAAGTGATAAGAAGGTGCGTTTCTGAATCTGAATTTAATTCATTTTTAACCTTCTGTCATTCATATGCATGTGGAGGTCACTTCAGACCAAAAAGAACAGCCCTTAAAGTTCTTGATTGTGGATTCTACTGGACATCATTGTTCAAAGATGCATATCTGTTCTGCAAAGCTTGTGACCGTTGTCAAAGGACAGGTAATTTAAGTGCCAAAAATCAAATGCCACAAACCCCTATACTTATTGTCGAGATGTTTGATGTGTGGGGTATTGATTTCATGGGTCCTTTTCCTTCATCTTTTGGTAATGTTTACATTATACTTGCTGTGGATTATGTTTCTAAATGGGTGGAAGTAGGAGCTACGAGAACTAATGATTCTAAAGTTGTTGTAGATTTTGTAAAATCTAACATTTTTGCGAGATTTGAACACCAAGAGCCATGATTAGTGATAGAGGGACACACTTCTGCAACAAATCATTTGAAGCCTTGCTCAAGAAATACAACATCACTCACAAGGTGTCTACTGCTTATCATCCACAACTAGTGGTCAAGTTGAAGTTTCAAATCGGGAAGTCAAGTCCATTCTCGAGAAGACAGTGAATCCGAGTAGAAAAGATTGGAGCCTACGACTTAATGATGCACTTTGGGCATATCGAACTGCTTACAAGACACCTATTGGTATGTCTCCGTATAGGTTAGTCTATGGTAAGCCATGTCACCTTCCAGTAGAGCTCGAACACAAAGCATGGTGGGCCGTAAAGCTCTGTAACATGGAGATGGATGCTGCTGGAGAACAAAGGAAGCTTCAACTGCAAGAATTGGAAGAACTTAGAAATGCTGCCTATGAGAATTCCAGAATTTACAAGGAGAGAACTAAGGCATTTCATGATAAAATGATCTCCAGGAAGAATTTTGAAGTGGGACAGAATGTTCTTTTATTTCATTCTCGCCTCAAGTTATTTCCAGGTAAATTACGATCTCGATGGGTTGGACCTTTTGTTATTACTAATGTTTTTCCCCATGGTGCAGTGGAAATCAAGAGCTTAAAAACGGATAAAGTATTCAGGTGAATGGGCACAGGTTGAAGCCTTACTATGAGAATTCAGTGATGCAGGACATCGATGAGGTACCTCTCTACGAGCTAATTTATCTTGATGGGTGAGGGCAGATAACGTTAGGCTGAGGACGTTAAACCAAGTGCTTATTGGGAGGCAACCCAATGTTTTTGAAAAATAAATAAAAAGAGAAGAAGAAAAGAAGGTAACGATGATCAATTTTTGTGTCTCGAGGAGATTCTTCTCATAGGCTTTATCGAACGTAATTGATCAGGTTTTATCTCTCTTTGCCATCTGTCTCATTTTTTTCTTTGTTGTTTGTTTTTGACTTTCGTTTGCTCTTGTGTTTTTATTTCTTTTATGTGTCTCTATTTTCTTTTCTTTTCTTGTGTTTAATTTGATTATTCCGTGCTTCGAGTTCAGTTGTGCAACAGCTTGAGGAAACATTCAAACGGGAGTTGAAGCCATTGTTCGAAGGTTTGAAACGTGCATATCTAGGAGAAGAACAAACTCCTGTCTCTTATACACATCTAGATGTGTATAAGAGACAGCTTCAATGGATGCTGATATCTTTTTGTCGAACCTTCGTAAATATTTTCCTTCACTTCCTCAAAATGCTGTGTTTAAAATTTATAAAGTACGGATGACTAGACTTTGGGCATTGATGCTCCTAAATGTGCTTGCGGATATCCGATGGCTTATTGAAGCCAAGGTGAGATTGTTAGGTGAGCCTGACATTAATCTCGCAAAATACATGCCTGGTCTAGGAAAGAGCTACTACGCCAAGAGACGAAGAGCGAAGAGGTTACAAGTATGCTATAAATGTGCTAGATGGAATTGTAACCAGACTTGTCGTTCATTAGGTTTTGTGTCCAGAAATAGAGAAGATAAACTGTCATTTATTAAAAATGGTCTGAGTAATGAGTCGCTGGATAATGTTTTGTTAACTCTCGAGTCACATTCTTGTGGACTTGTTTAGCGTGAATCTGTCTCTTATACACATCTAGATGTGTATAAGAGACAGGTTATAGTATAGGGAATCTGACTAAAAATGACCCTGTTTGCCAGTTTATAAGAAAACTGGATGGGAAGCAAATCCCCGACTCATAGAAGGCGTTTCAGCCGTTACTGGACATAAAACCAGAGGAAGATGTGAGCCACAATCACAACTACTTGTATATTTGAATGAATGTTGTTGTTGTCGAATTTTATTTTTTTCTTGTTTTGTTTGATCTAATTATCAATGTTGTTTTTGTGTTGTTGTTGTTTGTCGATTTTGTTTGTTTTAATTTCAAGTTTTCTTTTTGACAAACCATATGACTACCCTATGGCATAAGTACACGTGGGAGACAAGTGTGGAGGTTTTGTCAACCTCCACCGAAAGTGTATCTCTATTTTTTATGCTTCACGTGGGAGACAAGTGTGGGGGTTTTGTCAACCCCCGCCGAAAGTGTATCTCCATTTTCCATGCTTCACGTGGGAGACAGGTGTGTAGGTTTTGTCAAACCTCGCCGAAAGCATATCTCATTTTTTCAAATCTTGGGGCGATAAATCTGCATCGAGCAACCCCCACCGAAATTATGTCCCCAGGTGTCAAATTTGAGAGTTTTACGTGTGTATATATCCATGCTGCATATTTTGAAATGTCATTTCATAACCTGTCTTGCACTTGAATCGCATAATACCTAACGTGCATCATTGTCTTACACAAGTTTAGAGCACTTGTAGAAATGGAGAAAACACCAATTCGGCGATTCCAAAATATATGCGTATTTGTGGATCGCAATTTGGTAAAGATGGAGAGTTTACAATAGCAGCTCTTGATTTTGGTAGGACATTAGCTGCGAGGGGTATTCATTTGATTTATGGAGGGGGTAGTCTTGGGTTAATGGGGTGTGTGTCAACAGCTGCATCCCTAGGAGGGAGCAAAGTTCTCGGCATTATCCCTAAACCATTAGCTGTACGAGATATCATAGGCAACACAATCGGGGAAGAGTTATAGGTCTCTAGCATGTATGAGCGTATTGCACATATGATTGTTAAGTCTGATGCATTTATAGCTTTGCCTAGTGGTTATGGTACATTAGAGGAGATATTTCAAATCACCTCTTGGGCACAGCTAAACATCCATCGGAAATCCATTGGTTTGTTAAATGTCAATAATTTTTTTGATGGTTTGTTGTCCTTTCTTGATCAAACTGTAGAAAAAAATTTCATCTCATCGTCAGCAAGGCAAATCCTGGTTACAGCTTCAACTGCAGGGGAGTTAATTGACAAACTACAAGAATTCGTCTATTCGCCTGATCCAACAATGGCTCGAATAAATTGGTTTGGAGAAGGCAATAAAAGACGTCAACTGGATTTAACACTCCATCTGTAATCTCTATTTGTTGTTTTGCTTCGTTTTTATTTGCTTTCTTTTCAGTGTGTTTATTTGAGATTTTTCATGTCATTTCTTTTAAGTTTTTTTCAGGTTATTTCTTTCGTCCCAGGTAATATTTTCTAATCTCTGTTTTTAGAGTGGTGGCTTAAAAAGTTCAAGTTCTCTTGAAAAGCATTCTGGATCTCTTCAATCCATAATGGCTGAATAAGGAGGCTAACTTCTAAACTTTGTAGACCCATTCTAACTCACTTGTTTTTGTTTGCTGACTTGTTGAACTTTGTTATTTTATGAGTGAGTTTAGTTTTGCGTAATTTAGAGTTGTTATATGTTTTTATCTTTATCAGTTTCGATTCAAAAAAAACAATTGTGGAAAAACCTGAGAATGGCAGAATATGGGGTTTTCTTAACTCTTGAAACGCATTCTCTCTCAATAAATCTGTAGTTTGTTTATTTCATGTTGTTTGAAGTGTCTTGTGTCTTATTTTGTTCTTTCATAATAAAGGTATATAGGCTGGAAACCTTAAGTCTGCGGGCTACTGGTCCTAAGGATTGTTGAAATATATAATCTTGACTCAGGTGTAACAACGCCATGTACTTCTTTTCTTGCATTTTGTGGGTCGATGATAAGATAATGATTGAATTGAGAATAACTCTTGAAAAATGATAAATAATGCATGGATCTGTGTGCTTGAAATGTTTATTGGTTTTCGCTTTGCCTTTGATTCCTTGCACATCATTGAGCACCGAGCCATTATCACTGAGTTATTTGTTTACTTAGAGAATGTTTATGCAATTTAAGTGTTTTCTTAGATTTCAATGAATTCTTGAACCTGTTTGATGGTCACTCGAGGCAAAATCCTAGACTGTGCAATATTAGGGAAATGATTTAGGCCATCTTTAGACCGTTTGAGCCTTAACAGCCACTTTTTACTGAAATTGATCCCTAGTTACCCCTTTGAGCCTTTGTAAGTCATTTTCCTTGTTAACTCACTAAAAGATTTCCTAACCTCAAATAAATTTCTCTTCCGAAATAGCTTATCCCTTACCCATGAGCATGTAAATCACTCACGATTACATTTTGAGCTCTGTTCTGGTTTTGGGAAGTTAGAGGAGGTTTGGTTGTGCCATGAGCAATGCAATTGAGTTCTGTTATGTTTGTAAAAAAAAAAACAAAAAAAAAGAAAAAAACCAATCTGTACTTCTTGTCCCCGTACTTACACATTGAGGACAATGTGTTGTTTAAGTGTGGGGGAGGGAAGTGTAAAAAAAAAAAAGAAGAAAAAGAGATCTATATCCTTGGATGTTCTTAAAAAGAATGAAACAACAAAGTGTGGGGGTGTAGTTTCTTTTGTTTTCTACAAAAAAAAAAGAAGAAGAAGAGAAGAGAAAAAAAAAAGAAGATTGAGTATTCTAAATAAGTTTGGGGGAGTAACCTGGTGAATTAAAATAAAGTTGTGTTATAGGGGTGAGCTCTACATAATCTTGAATGATTTATGTGTTTGTGGGTGAATTGAGCCAAATTATTATCCTTGATCATACCTTCACCCAAGCCAAACGTTACAAGCTTAATAAAGTCCTACTTGATCCTTGGTGTTGTGCAGTCTACATTAGTGGAGAGTGACCTGAAAAGCAAGCCTATGGAGTTCATTTATACACACATCTTCAATATTAAATATGATTCATTTATATGCAAAAACTCATCCGGGTTACAAGTGATTAGGTGAGAATGGCTCTACACACACACACAAAAGGAATTAAAGTAGAGCGAAACTAATCTTTGAAATAAAATTCTTGATCAAGTGCATTATTTTGAAGTTTTCCTTGGGTTATAATTAAGTACAATCTTTAAGGCCTATTTGCAAGATGAAGCATTTGTGTGTTTTAATTTTTTTGTTGATTCTGTTTCGGTTTAGTTTTATTTCATATTGTCGTAGTTGCTCGAGGACTAGCAAAATCTAAGTGTGGGGGAATTTGATAAGTGTCTATTTATATATCATTTTCATATCAATTCGTCCATGTTTCTTTGCTATATTCCTGGTATTTTTATGTTTTTGTGTGGTTTTGATGTTTGTAGGAGTTTTGGAGCAACTTGCACAAAAATGGAGTAAAACCCTTCATTTTCACCTCTGCTAATCAGCCAATTTCTCAGAGTTGATTGTATCGATATACAATTAACCGGATAACATGTTATATACCATTGAAAAGCTCTTGAAGTCTATTTTCTGGAAAAATTTACGGTTCACGAATTTATGTAGTGTACCAAAAGTTATGATAAAAATGATATGACTACGTTTTTGAACATGTGTAACTGAATCTGAATTGGTTGAGGGTGATTTCAAAGCCCTTGATATGGTTTTTGTGAGTTGATTGTGTAAGAAATTGTTATCCAATTTTCTAATTGAAGTTGCTTGTATTTTCCCATATCTAATGCTTATGATTGCTTACTGATTGTATTTGGAATGGCCAACTGAATATAATCTGTTGTTGTCTATTGCTAGATTAGAAATCTTGATCCGTAATTGTCATGAATTTCCAATCATTAGTAGCAAATTGTGATCAGAGATTGCAATTGGAAAATACAACCTAGGTTAAATAATCCGAACCTATGTGATCATTGCTTAGATCAACCTATCTTTCTTATCGTAATGCTTCCATTGAATTAAACTTAGAGAGCTTGTTCTAGGGTGTTTAATGGATAGAGATTAAATAAAGAGCTTGTTTTATTTAACAACAAAGTAAGGAAAGATTGGGTTAACAGAGCTTGTTGTTATCTACGGTTGATAACTTCAATGCTGTAATTGGATTACAATTCTATGTTAATTCACAAATTCATATCTTGTGGCAGAGAAAGAACCCTTAACCAAGTGTCTCTCATTGATTTTTCACTCCATTTTACTTTGTGTTGTGTTATTGTGCATTTACATTAATATTTTATTTAGTTAATCCATCAACAAAACCCCCCCATTTATTCTGTTGTTGCATTTGAATAACAAATTCAATTAGATTCAATCCTCGTGGGAACGATATCTACTTATCACTTTATTACTTGTGCGACTAGTATACTTACTAGTTAGGAACGCATCACCCATCATCCAAAAGTAGAAAAGCAAGCAAAAAGTTGAAAACTTGAACATAGAAATCACCTTTACTTTAACTTCAAGCAGGGCTTTGATGTTCTTAACCTATAAAACAAAATTCCCAGAAAGAAAAACCAAACATCAATAAAAAATTACCCATAAAAATACATATAAAACATATAAACAAAACAAAATTAGATGTGGTGTCTACTAATTAACCTAAAAAAAGGCACATGATTATGTTGTGAGCTTCTCTCACCCTCAGTAGCAGCAGTAGATGATTGCTACAAAATCAAAAAATAAAGTAATGTTAATAAATTAAAACTGAAAAACAGAAGTTAATCGAATGTGTGAGATGACACCTGAGTCCTTGCCTTTTTAGTCACAGAGTTTCTACTCTGAGAAAGCAAATTGCAATTGTGTTAGTGCTCGAACTACCACAGTTAATACTTTCAACAAGCAAAAATTAAATAGCGCAACCCCAATCAACTAAGCAGTGCTTGAACAGGCCCAATGCAGCATTGATAAAGTGTTCCACCATCCATCCAATGCCGTCAAAGACCATTTAATGGACTTTGGTCCTGTAACCACTTCAACATCATCGTTGTCGTTGCTCCCTTTTTCAGGCTCTAAAGAAACACTTTCCCTGGGTTGAAATTGAACCGGAAGAGAGTTCGCTTCGAAGATCGCCTGGGTGGACCGGTTTTTGGATCGATCCAATTTGCAACTGTAGTTATGAGCTTCTACTTGATTTTTGCTCGATTCAGACCTTCTAGCGGCTGCCAATGAACTAATCTGGTGATTGATGTTGAAATCTGGTGACTGGGGTTATGAGTGGCTGTGAACATTTAGTTTGGAGTTGTTGGATGTTGGTGGAGTTGAAAAGAGAAAATAGTTGTTGGATGCTAGTAGCCAGACGATGATATGGAGATTGATTTTGACTTCATTTTTTATTTCCTCTTTTCAACTAAAACAACGTTGTTTTGATTGATTTAGAAAAACAAAATCACCAAAGAAGTAGTTCTGGATATACAGTTTTTTTTAACTTTTTCTTATTTTTTAATTTTTAATTTTAATAGCTTACTATTTAATCACGAAATTATATTATTTAACATTAATTTTCTTATATTCCTAATTAATAAGTTTTTTAAATAAATATTAATTCATTTCCTTCACTTTCAAATTTTAGATTAATTTTATTTACTTTTTAAAATTTTTTGTTTAAAAAAATATATGAATCAAAATCAAAATTTATTTATTATTTCATAAAACATTAATTACATGATAATTATTTTAAATTTTTATATACGTATCTTGCTTTTTAAAATTTATTAATAATTATTTAAATAAATAAATGAAATATTTATCTTGCTATTTTAATTTCTTAATATTTATTTAAATATTGGGCTTGAAATGGATGGTGTGGGGGAAAGTTTTGTTGGAGGGAAATGAAAAGTAATTCACTCTAGGTTTTTTAAGGCATTTACTGAGTTTTTTAAATAAAATATTAATTTAAAATTTGGTCAAACACGGTCAATAAGAAATTTCTATCATAAAGCTTTTGATAGAGTTAATTTCTATCACTAGTCTATCATCAATTCTTGATAGACAAAAAATATATCACCAGTACATCATTAAATGTCTGATAGATCATAATTCTATCACGACTTCATCATTCTTTTATGATATAATGATTTTTGTCATAAAGTATCAGCCATATATTCTCATTTTTTTTTGTAATGATTCCATAATAGAGTTTTTTTTAATATAGTTTCAAATAATTTACTAAATACAAAATTTAATTTAATTAACGCTTACTACCGTTCAGTTAAACAATTGATTTCTTAAAATCAAACACTAGAAATTTCACACAAATCTTGTGAGAGATTATTGTAATGATGACGTTCTTTAATTTTGGTGATCCTTTTCTTTATTGTTTTTATGAAGCCAGCTAATGCGTTTGGTAAGCGTGAAGCCCCACCACCCAAAAAGTATAATTAAGTATAGAATTATAGAAGCCGTATGTATATGATCGATGACTTAGGAGAAAGATATTAATTAAAGACCAATTCAGGAATTAAATGACTATAGTTTGAATCTATTTAGCATGCTTTGAAAGGGTGAATTTATAATAATTTATGATAGATAAAGGAGAACGTTATATACCATGTGCCTGTTTAACAGATTATATCTAGAGACTGGTTACATGTATGTTATGGTAAAATAGGTTTCATTTTTTCTATGTTCAGAGATAATAAGTTACTAACCGTTTATGAATATACAATATATAATTAAATATTCTTTTTCCGTTTTGTAAATTACTTTAAAATGACAGGTTGTCACAAACTTGCCTTACAATTAAAGGTTTTTATATATATGTCAAGGTTTTTCTAGTTTTATCATAACAAAAGTAAAAAGAAATTGTTAAGCTCTAAAAATTCTCTTTGTTGTGAGTTTGATCAATGGAAAGTTCAATGATGATAAGGTTTTTCTTCAAGCTCATATTAATAGTGCTCATAGTTTTTGCAATTCTCATTGATAAGACCCGAGGAGTCCCTGTTTGTTGTTTATATAATCCTGATTGTTGCTGTTGCCAAAATTCTAATGATCTGAAAGTTGTGAAACCCTAAAGCTATGTATAGCTAAGGTGATATTTTCATTATTATTTTTATTTACTCCAAGTATATACATATCTATATACATGGTTTTGTATTACTAGTAAATAATGGTGGTCATATGCATCACCTTTTGCTTTAATTAATATATTTTGATAATAAGTGGAATCTTGAAATTTTCTTTTTTCAATTTTTGTTTCTCTCTCTCTCTCTCTCTCTCACACACACACACGCGCGTTATGTTCATCCACCTTGATCAACTAATTTTGTTTCTATTTGTATGTAGTGATTTTTAAACTAAAAAGATTGATTTAAACTTTTGACATAAAATTTTAACAATTATATAATTTGATCCAATAATTAACATGAACAGTTAATTAGTCACATATTTTTTTATCCTAAATTGGGAACTTTACATGAATGGGACAAATGAAATAACGACTAGCTAAATTAAGTTAAAATTTTATGTTGAAATCTTACTTATAAAATATTATTATTTTCTATATTTTTTGAGGAATCTATATAAAAAGTAATCTTACTCATAGTCAGTGGCGGACTCAGGAATTTATGAGAGAGGGGACACCTTAAATATTTCAACATTTATAATTTACTTGATAAAACTTAATGTAAGAGAATTTGTTAAAAAAATAATAAAAGTATATAAAGATAAGAGTACATTAAAATTATAACGGTTTAAAATTATAATTTATAAAGAGTGTTAATTTTTTTTTGAGCTTGATGCCAACAAAAAAGTTGATTTTCTTTCAAAATATTTCTTTGTAATTGTTCGAAGAAGATTATTTTATTATATATTATGTTTTGTTCAAAAAAACTACAAATAAATGAAATAAAATAAAAATATCTCACACATAATTTTTAATGATATTTAATTTTATTAAAATTATAAAAAAAGATTTAGCTATTATTGTTCATCAAGATTTTCAAATTTATGCTCTTCTTGTAACAATTAATTAATTTTTTAAGACTATAAAAGAAAACATAAAGAGAAACATATAATTTATGTCAAACTAAATAAATAAGAAACAAAAAATTAAAAATTCTTAAATGAATAAAAATAGTAAAAAGTAATTAGATTGTTATATAAACTTATATTATTGTTTGGATTAAAGTATTTTATATGTAAAAGAGTTGATAAAATGAAAAGATAATGTAGAACTTGAAATTCAAAAAGTTTTTTAGAAAAATGGTATAAAAGTGACTATATAAAATAAGGAAACTATGATAAAATTTTTAAATTTTAGAAGGGGTCCAGGCCCCCTGGATCCCTATGTAGGTCCGTCACTGCTCATAATTATGAACGGAAGCATACAACAAGGACAACAATTTATTTACCATAGGAATTCGTTAGTTGCTGGAAGCATTTACATCGAGTAACAATGTGAGCGAAGAAAAATAAGAGGCCTCAATTTGTGTTTGAAAGCTAGGCCGACGATGACTTCTAAATTTTTAGTGGTGATTTTTTCAGAGATCAATTCATGGAGTAATTGTATATTGTGATGAAGATTCTGTGTATTGTATATTGAGATAACTGAATTATGTTGGTTCATAAAGCAAAAACAACCCCGTATTCTACATGATATTTATCTGGAGTGCCGCTTATCTTAAGACCGTTAACTACGAACATTGCAATCTACTTTCATTGCAACGCAACAATTGTTTTAAGAAAGATGTTGTAAACAATAGAGACAACAGTGCTTGCGTCATGCTTTCCTATTTAATTATATAACCAGTTGTAAACTGTATCTTAATTAAGGTCATCTTCATCTTCCTAATTTAAGAAAGATATTATTGCAAGAAATTAAAAACTTCAATTCTCTTATATTTCAATTATTTACAATATTAAATTATTAATTTTATTGGTTATATAAACTTATTTCTAAATTAATTATTTTAAAATAAGAATATAATTATTTTAATTTAAAAATAGGGAATATAATTTAGAAAGAGATTTGTTGGGAGCATTTTAGGAGTTAATTATTTTATTTGCAGACCCTAAAAAGAATTAATGTTCATTGTCTGATGAGTTTTAGTGTAACCATATGATCAATTAATTAAGATGCTAATTTCGGTAATTGAAGCCTTTAAGAAATAGGCGAAAAGCTCTTCGTTTAATTTCATCTCCAAGAGATGCTGCCATATTACCTATGCCAAAGATACTCTCCTACAATATTATGCTACCAAAATTAACCTTCAAGAACTTAAAAAGATTAGCCGGCAGAGATGGAATTAACAATGTTAACTTCTTTGTCAGTTTCTATAACAAAAAGAGTAGTGCTACTCCTACAAGCTCTGTATATAAACTTATATATGTAAACCAATATAACATTACTCATTTATTCACACATCATCACTTATTATTAGATAATTAAACTCTGTATATTTATTACTCCAATTATCTCATAACGCATTAGTTTGTAGTACGTAGTTTTTAAGGGGGGAAGAAACAATAAATGCCATCAAAAGTTAATAGAGGCACAAAATTTAATTATCCGCCATTAAAAGCTTTTTTTTGTTATTATGTTAACATTTTTAAAAGCTAAATTTTATCACTTGCCATTAAATATAGTATTAAAAATTATTTTAATTTATAGCATAAAAATAATAATTACGGTTGAAACAAATTCTTAATAGCATATTATTTTTTTTTCCGTTAATAAAATGCTTTTAGTGACTTAGATGTTTATGCTTTTAATTGTAAATTTAAAACAACATTAAGTACACCATTGATTATTCTAATAAATATAAAAGGAACAAAATTATATTGATAATTACTTAAAAGTTTTGTTTATGTTAAGAAATATATTATTGTTTCAACGTCATATTTATATGATCCCATAAATACTTTAAAACCTGACAAATTATTTCCTCTAAGCAAACAATCTCACCTCTCACGTTTCTTCTAGTTCTTTCCTTTTTTTCTTTCTATTATAATTATTTTCGGTAAAAAAATTATCCCTTATTACTTTCATATGTTGTTAAGTTCTCCCCATCACCATTCAAGACACAACAACTAAGGTAAATAAATATAAATTGTCTAATTGATTATGTTTCGGAAATTTGATTCTCATCGATAGTAACTTTGAGTTTGGAGATTTTAATTTCTTTAAATTTTTATTGTTATTTTTTTTCAGAGCATTAATATTGTTTTAAGTCTATTCTTGTTTGTTTCTACTTCTTAGTTTAGCATAACAAGTGTTTAATTATTTGTCTCATAGGAATATTGTTATCACAGACTCATAGTACAATGATTGAGGGCATGGGGCAACAGCAATTTACTGTTTTTATGGTCAATTATAGTAATTATAAATAAAGTCATAAAAATTTTACTATAAATTTGAAATTTAGGTAATAGATTATAATTTAAAAGAGGTGACAATTTATTGGTTTCTTACTGACAATATGTTAATATATAATTTTTATTTAATAAAATTATATTCTTTCCATTTAACTAATGTTGAGAATATGTTCAATGCGTAAAAAATTATGAATGGATTGTATTTTTGTAATTTAATTGGGATAAAAAATTTAAATGGTAATTTATTGATAAAATGTGAATTAATATAATAGTTACAAAAAAATTAATTAATTTTGTCATCTATAAAATCCATGCCATCTTAGCTGAACATGATCATTTTTTCCCACGACGGCAAGGTATTGTGAGCCATTAGATCTATTATTAATAGCAACTATTTACATCTATGAAAGCCATGTAATAGCATAGATTATGACATAATTTTTTTGCTCTTGGTTGCACAAAACTTTTCATGGCTCATAATTTGACACTCATATGCCGTTATAACCTATCAATTACATATTTTATACACCATTAAAAACCCCTTTTGTTGCAGTGATTATATATTTATACAATCATTTTATTAATATATATGAGTAATATTTTCTAATAATTTAAAATTTTAAAAATATTTTGTTTTGAAACTTAAGATAAAGTGTAAATCCAAACCATTAACTCGGGTAGCTGTGAGCTTTATTGTGTGGTGAAATAAATGGAATGAGCTTCAGTAATCTTGATATATTGTAAAAAAGGAGAAAGAAAGAAAATGTACATAAATACATATATAAACTCAAATGGGTGATTAAAAATTTTGAAGTTCTAGAAAATATTTTGGTATCTACATATAATTTTATATATATGTAATAATATAAATATATTACATTAATTAATTTTATGTATTTGGAAGAATAATCACATTTACATTTGCATTTCCAATTTCCTTTCTTCTACTCCTTGATTATAAATTCATCATTTATCACCCGTAGTAAAAGTGTGGATAGGGCTGTAACTTAAATATTTCAAATATTTGTCAACATTGCCCATTTTTTCTTAAAAAGAGAAAAGAAAAGAAAAGAGTAATGAAAATTTTCCATTTTTTTTCACTGACTACCCCAGAGGCGAGGCAGACCTACATAGGGACCAAGGGGGACCTAGGCCCCTCTAAATTTAGAGAATTTCTAAAACCCCACTTATTTTATGAAATTGCTTCATCCTCCTTCGTTTAAAAAACACATAATTTCAATGTTTTGCTGTCTTTTTTTATCTAAGTGCTAAGCTGCTTACCCTTGAACACTCCATGTAGCCACAAATGCAACAATATGAGTTCATATTATATTTTAATTAATTTCTATTATTTTATTCATAAATAGAACTTAGGCATAGTTCTTATTTATGTAGTTTGGCATAAATTATGTGGAATTCATTTTAATTTTTTTATGTTAAAAAAATCAATTCTTATTAGGTGGGTACAAAATTGAAGTACTTTGATGAATGATAATAACAAACTCTTTTAATAATTTTAAATAACATATTATTATATTTGTAAAATTGTACTGTGTCTTTGTTTTTATTATTGATTTATTTGTATGAATTAGGGTAAACAAGTACTAAATATCATTAACAAAATATGTTTGAGAAACTTTTCAAAATGGTAAGACTCATTATGTCCCTATATCTAAGCGTTTTTTAAAATTATTTTAAATTTTTTTTATATCATTAAGATCTATCAAATAAAATTGTAAATATTAAAATATAAACGGTGCCTCCTCTTCAACAAAATTCTGGGTTCGCCACTGGACTACCCTTTTCTCTTACAGAATTCATGAATCAACACCGACTGTAGATATATTAATTTTAATTAACAACCCAAGGTTAAAACATGTAGACAAAAATTCACTGTTAGCTTTAATCAAGAAGGCCAGAAATCTGCAAAGCTGAGCAGGAGCTAAGCACAAAAAGCTGTGGTTTGGTAAAGTCTCGAGCTCTAAAAAATACAATGCCAACCCTACCTCAGTTCTGTCACCGTTGATCTATGAAACTTGGCCCAATCTTTTATAGTTAGAAGGGAACTTGTTCAACAAGCAGTAGATTCAGTGAGCGAAATTGGGGGACAATGCATAAACCGGCAAGAAAAATGTTGAAACAACAAATCACTTGGTAGATTCTGCTAAGGTTTATTCTCTTTTCTGGTAGTGGTTTTATTGGTAGAGGGGACGACTTTTGGGAATGGTGGAGATGATGAAAAGGCAACAACTATTTGGGGATGATAGTGCTTGTGTGTGTTGACTCTCAATATAAATTCACTATCAAAGAATTTTAATAAAAATTTTTATTAAATAACAATAAAATATTTTAATTAGAAGATGATAAATCAATAAAATGTTTTTAATAAACATATAGTTTGTATAAATTTTTTTTCATTTTATACTAATATTCTATTAAATACAACATTAAGTGATAGGTGTCTATTTATGTATTACTTTTATATCAATTCGTCCATGTTTCTTTGCTATATTCCGTGGTATTTTTATGTTTTTGTGTGTTTTGATGTTTGTAGGAGTTTTGGAGCAACTTGCACAAAAATGGAGTAAAACCCTTCATTTTCACCTCTGCTAGTCAGTGATCTTCTCGGATTTAATTGTATTGATATACAATGAACCCGATGACATGTTATATACCGTTGGAAAGCTCTCGAAGTCTATTTTCTGGAGAAATTTACGGTTTATAAATCCATTCAGTGTACCAAAAGTTCTAATCAAAACAGTGTGAGATGTATAGAAATATAATTCCACAAGTCACTGTAGCATGTATAATACGGGGCACTGTAGCAATTCACTGTAGCAGAGTATTTAAACACATTTTAGGGTTTTATTTTGATAACTTAAAGAGGGGGAGAACGTGGAGGAGGCTGCATCTTTGGATTTCTCTCATCTCTTAGAGTTCTTGAAGGAGATTGAAGGCTTGGAAAGAGGAAGAACTACAATCCTAAGAGATTTCATCAAATTTGCTAAGTTTTCCCTTTCCCTTTCATTTTCTGGAATGTCTCCATATTGTATTGTATTTGTATTCTATCTGAATATGTGTAACTAAATCTGAATTGGTTGAGGGTGATTTCAAAGCCCTTGATATGGCTTTTATGAATTGATTGTGCAAGTAATTGTTATCCAATTCTCTAATTGAAGTTGCTTATATTTTCCCATGTTTAATGCTTATGATTGCTTGCTGGATTGTATTTGGGTGGCCAACTGAATATAATCTGGATATTGTCTATTGCTAGACTAGAAATCTTGATCCGTAATTGTCTTGAATTTCTAATCATTAGTAGCAAAATTGTGATCAGAGATTGCAATTGGAGAATATAACCTAAGTTAAATAATCCGAGCTTGTGTGTTTATTGCTTAGATCAACCTGTCTTTCTTTTCATAATGCATCCATTGAATTAAATTTAGAGAGCTTGTTCTAGGTTGTTTAATGGATAGAGATTAAGTAAAGAGCCTATTTTATTTAACAACAAAGTAAGGAAAGATTGGGATAACAGAGCTTGTTGTTATCTACGGTTGATAATTTCAATGGTGTAATTGGATGACAATTCTATGATTAATTCGCAAATCCATATCTTGTGGTAGAGAAGGATCCCTTAACCAGCTTTCTCTCATTGATTTTTCATTCAAATTAACTTTGTTTTGTTATTCTTAATTTGCATTATTATTTCATTTAGTTAATCAATCAACAAAACCCCCCCATTTAGTTCTATTGTGGCTGAAAATAACAAATTCAATTAGAATCAATCCTCGTGGGAACGATATCTTACTTATCACTTTATTACTTGTGCGACTAGTATACTTGCTAGTTTCGAACGCATCAAGTTTTTAATTGAAGTACTTTGATGAATGATAATAACAAACTCTTTTAATAATTTTAAATAACATATTATTATATTTGTAAAATTGTACTGTGTCTTTGTTTTTATTATTGATTTATTTGTATGAATTAGGGTAAACAAGTACTAAATATCATTAACAAAATATGTTTGAGAAACTTTTCAAAATGGTAAGACTCATTATGTCCCTATATCTAAGCGTTTTTTAAAATTATTTTAAATTTTTTTTATATCATTAAGATCTATCAAATAAAATTGTAAATATTAAAATATAAACGGTGCCTCCTCTTCAACAAAATTCTGGGTTCGCCACTGGACTACCCTTTTCTCTTACAGAATTCATGAATCAACACCGACTGTAGATATATTAATTTTAATTAACAACCCAAGGTTAAAACATGTAGACAAAAATTCACTGTTAGTTTTAATCAAGAAGGCCAGAAATCTGCAAAGCTGAGCAGGAGCTAAGCACAAAAAGCTGTGGTTTGGTAAAGTCTCGAGCTCTAAAAAATACAATGCCAACCCTACCTCAGTTCTGTCACCGTTGATCTATGAAACTTGGCCCAATCTTTTATAGTTAGAAGGGAACTTGTTCAACAAGCAGTAGATTCAGTGAGCGAAATTGGGGGACAATGCATAAACCGGCAAGAAAAATGTTGAAACAACAAATCACTTGGTAGATTCTGCTAAGGTTTATTCTCTTTTCTGGTAGTGGTTTTATTGGTAGAGGGGACGACTTTTGGGAATGGTGGAGATGATGAAAAGGCAACAACTATTTGGGGATGATAGTGCTTGTGTGTGTTGACTCTCAATATAAATTCACTATCAAATAATTTTAATAAAAATTTTTATTAAATAACAATAAAATATTTTAATTAGAAGATGATAAATCAATAAAATGTTTTTAATAAACATATAGTTTGTATAAATTTTTTTTCATTTATACTAATATTCTATTAAATACAACATTAAGCTATATTGAATTTCTATTATTTTATTGTGGAAATAATTAGCATTTTAGGATAAAAATTTAGTTATATTAATTTTATAATAATGAGTGTATTTTGAAAAGCCTATAGGGAGTATTTTTAGGGTTCAAGTAACTCTATTTATATTCAATTCAAGGAGTTCACTTGATCTCCACATCGTCAAGTATTATAAAATCGAGTATGATTTTACCATGAAGAAAAGTTGTATATCTTTAAATAAATAGACAATCGTCCTTAGATATTTATTGTTATATGGCGACCTTTTCAGAGAATCTTATATCATTACGCCCAGATTTTACAATTAACTGGACATCCTAAAAAAAGGAAGCATATCTAAGAAAATTATACCTTGCTTGGAGTTGAGATCATGAATGCTATTGTCCATAAGGTTCAAAGTTGTAAGTGAAGTTATTGTACTGAACTATGGCAAAAAACTGTAGTTGAGGCCATTGACACCCAAATTTAAGATCTTTAGTTGTTTCAAATTCCTGAATTCATCCTGAATAATAATTTATTAATTTTATTTTTCAATTCATCTTGATCATTTAAAAGTTCATTGACTTTATTTTTCTTTTTACATTGTTTTGCTGTATGTCATGGTTGTCTACAATTCCAACATACTAATTGTTTTTTTGAATAATTCTTCTTAGGTCTATATTTTTTCTTATTTTTCTTGTAATATTGATTATCAAATTGATTTTTATAAAATTTCTTTGATTTTTTTCTTATATTTCTTTGAATATGATAGTGGTTTAAGATTTTTATAACCATATTGTTCACAGAATGAACCCATAGTTTTACCAAAACTTTCTATTTTTCTTTTTCCTTTTTGTTCTTGACATATTGCTAAACATTCTTTTTTAATAAAAGCAAACAATTGACCATATGTTATATTATCCCAATGAATTGAATTTCCTCCTATTATTTCTGTTAATTTATTGATTATTTTTTCTGAAAAGAACTTTGGCAATCCTACAATAAATCTTTCTTTCCAGAAAGAAGCATTGCAGTCATGTCTTTTGAATATATTTGTTAAAAATACATCTTTATACCACCTAAAATCTCCTAAAGTTGGATATCTAAGATTTGTTAGAATTATTTTTGAATTAGCTAATTCTTCTTTAGGATTTCCTATAAAATGCATTGAAATTGTATATATTAATACTTCTACAGTGTTTTGAGTTTCTTGAATAGTTACAAACCCATCTTCATCTTCTATTTGAGTTTTTTCTACATGATTTAGTATTATTTGTTGATTATTAAATACTAGACAATTATCCCACCAATATTTTAATGACCCTGTGAAACCTGCTACTAATAATTTAGCAGTTTCATGATCACTTGTTTTATAGGCTTTATATGTGGTAGATGCCATACCCATTTCTTGTAAAGTATTGATTATTTCATATTCTGATTTTTCATCTATGTTCCATTCATAAATTGAATCACCTGAATATTTATAGGATATAAATTGTTTTCTTTCTTCATACATTAAATCTGGTAGAGTAGGTCTTGGATAATATGTTCTTGTGGGAGCTTGTTTCAATTTATTCTTTTTGGTAATTTTATTTATTTCATCAGTATCTTCAGACGTTGCAATAGATTGAGTATCACTACACTGATTTTGATCTATAATATTAATATTATTTGAAGTACTTGGTAATATCTTAAGTTTTTGATTAATTTGATCAATTAAATCTATTTTAGGAAGTTTTACTGGTGTATTATTTTGTTGAACTGGTTTAAATAATGGTGGAGATATGTCTTGAGGAAATATTATAGGTTGTTTTAATTTAATATTATCTATTTGATCTTCTATTCTTGTAACTTGTTTGGACACAGTATGTAATACTTGATTATTAAATTATTTTGCTCACAAACTTTTTTAATATCTCCCAAAGTTGCAGTTTCATTATCAGGTTTATTTGATCCTTTTGTAAATGGAGTTGCTAAAATATCTGTTTCATTTGTTTTAATTTTGATTTGTTCTAAAGGTGGATGTATTGATTGAATTATTCCATGTTACTTAGTTTCCCATTTTTTAAATTCATTTATTTGAATATGGACTTGTTTGCTATCATAAGGCAATTGAATATTATGTTGTGATGCATACATATTAAACCATATAAAAAAAGGAATATTAATTTTTAATCTTTTCATTTAATTATACCATTCTTCTCTAATTTCTTTAGTTTTTTGTTTAATAAATGTACTAAAATACCATTTTCTTTTAAAATTATTTTCTTGTTGTAAAAAATCAATTTTTAAGTATTCTTTATTAATTTCGAAGTCTTATTTTTGAATAGTATTAATAGTGTGAAAATCAGATTGTGTAGGTAACATTGGTGGTGTTTGGTTGACTGATTCTGCTACAGGTGTTATATAATTTACTGAATAAGCATGATTATTATTTATTTCACTTGCTTGTGTACTCCTAATATTAAAACTACTAGATTTTGGTAATGAAAATGAACTTCTTGCAGATATAATATCAGAATAGCTTGATGAAGTTTCTCCTATTCTTAAAGAATTAAATCTTAATAATATTTTTCCTTTTGGATTTTGAGTAATTTGTGCTATTTCTTTTTGTGCTATATTTCTAGGTGGTAATGGATTATCTATCACCCATACTTCTGGTATAGTTATTTCATTCCATTTAAGTAATTTTGGAGTATAAGTTGATGTTGGAGTATTTTCTTCTGTTTATACCGTTAATATTGTAGTTTCTCCTCTAGTATCTTGTAGTCCAAATCTTGGATTAAATTCTGAACTAGTTTGTTTAAATTATATTCTATAAAGTAGTAAATACCCATGCCTATTTTGTGCAAAGATTGATTTGGGTAAATGAATATTTAGAACTAATGTGTCTAATATTGTTGGATCGTGTAAACTTACTTGGAAATTTGGGGCACAATTAAAATAAATAGCACTATTGCATAAATTTGACTGTACTACTCCTAATAAGGAATCTTGGAGTTTTAATAATGTTTTATCTCTTAATAGCATTAATACTGGAGAATCTGTTCCTATTTTTGATAATGGTTTGATAGCTATTTGTATTAGTCCAAAATGTATATAATTAAACCCTTTTTGCTTATAATTCTCTATTACTAATTGACTAAGTAATCTTATTTCTTCAAAATCATTTTGTAATGTATCAAGGTGGATACATTTAGAAATATTGCTAAAAATTTGTCAGATTTCTGTACAATTGTAGGAAATAAGTTTTATATCATATTCAGCTTATATATTTACCTTGAATTTATTGTATAGGATTCCATAAGTATGCCAGAAAGTAACAAGCAATAGAACCTGCTTAATTTCAATATACATTTAGTTTTAAGATGGTATTTGGTCAAATTATTCAACAATTTATCAGGTTTATTTCTTCTACAAACCTGGAAAAGAAAATCTGATACCAATTTGAAAACAGGATCAAAATAAATATGATCAATTTGAAAACAAGATCAAAGTAAATATGTAATAAATATGCAAATAAATGAAGGAAAATTATGGAATAAGAAAATAACTTACTTTGTTGGCAGAATGTTAATTTAAATGATTGATGCAGAAAAGAAAATTGAGAAAAGTATAGATTAGAGCAAGAGATGAATAAAACTTATTTTATTGAACAAGAGCTTTTGAAATACAAGAGTCTTTATACAGACTCGAGAATCGGACTTCAAAACATTTCAAGTCCATAGTAATTATTACAAATTCTAAATATCTTTGACTAAGAATAAAAACTTTTACACTTGTAAAATACAATAATCATTATGCTTGGTAATAATGCTTCTTTTGTACTATGCTTGGAAACTTGAATGAGACGTGACAATCTTTATTTGTATAAATCTAACTTTTCCACCGAAGTTCTAGAAGGATTGGATAAGAATGCTTGACTTTATCTCTTTATAAGTCATAAAGATCTTGAGAAAGCGGTCTACCAAATGGATCTTCATCTGGATTATCTGGAGTACTGTCGGATGAGCTGTCCGAAATTTGTTGAATAATTATTGCCATCAATTGCTTGAGTTGTTCAATTTTTGACTTCTTCTTTTTAGAACTTTTTGATGATGTTGACTTGTCTTGAGTTTGGGCTTCCACTTTAGATGGAGTATTGGGCTTGATTGATTTTTCTTTAATATATGGCAAAGAAACTATATGTTTCTTTCTATCCCAAAATTGATTAGGCAAATCTGAACATACTTCTTTTTAAAATTTGTTTTCTATTTCTTCTATATCATCTTTAATATTAGGCTTTTCTAGTTGTTCTTCGATTCTCTTATATTTAATTTCTTTTTGGAGATAATTAATATGATTTTGTTTATTAATTATTAAATTTATTTGTTTAGTTATTGTATTTTGTTGTAATTGATGAATTTCCCTACTATCTATTGATGATAAAAATTTAAAACTTATTTTTGTTTCCATGATTTTTGCATGAATTCCTTGACTATCAACTTTAAATTGATATATTTGTGTTAAGAATGGAGTACCTAAAATAATATTTTGACTGAGATTTTTTTTACTAATATAAATGTTGTTTTAAAACAATATCCTTGATTACATATTTTAACTTTTGACAATTTATAATTAATTTCTAAATTCATTCCATTTGCACCACGTAGTTTTTCAGAAGTTTTCTCATAATCTTTTGTTGGAGTAAGACCTTCTCTAATACAATTTTGGTCAACTCCTGAATCTAACTAAAGCAATGGCTTCTATTTGTAAAAAATTATCTATGTGTAATAATATTCCTATATACCATTTTTGGTAATTAATTTTGTCTACAATTTGTACATAATCTTCTTCTATTCGTGAGCTAGAAGCTTGATCATTTTTATTTTGAGATTCAAGTATAGTTAATCTTGTTTGAGTTTGAAGTTGTTCTAATTGTTGATTTTGAATTTCTTTCTTAATTTCTTTTATTTGTTCTTTTAAATTCCTAATTTCTTATTGTAATTCTCCTGTAATAACTTGTTCAAATAAAGTTTGTGACGGGTATTTATCTCATATTTTGTTTAAACTAAATGTGTTTGGAGTCTTAATTTTATTTTCTTGTTCTAAAATTTCTTTTAGTTTCATTAAATATTCTCTTTTTATATTAGGATCTTCAATTTTATCAATAATATCTAGTAAAAATTGTTTATCATTATTTTTAGTAATTACATTAATTTGTTTACAATTGCATATTTCTTCGGTATAGCTTAAAGATTCACTACTTTCTGTAGTAGTATCAGTATCTTGTATATCTAGAATATCTTCTTCACTATTACTATTACCAGATTCTTGACTAGATTGTTCACTAAATAATAATTTATTAATTTTATTTTTCAATTCATTTTGATCATTTAAAAGTTCATTGACTTTATTTTTCTTTTTATATTGTTTTGCTGTATGTCCTGGTTGTCTACGATTCCTACATACTAATTGTTTCTTTGAATAATTCTTCTTAGGTTTATATTTTTTCTTATTTTTCTTGTAATATTGATTATCAAATTGATTTTTATAAAATTTCTTTGATTTTTTCTTAAATTTCTTTGAATATGATGATGGTTTAAGATTTTCATAACCATATTCACTACAAGAAATTAAGGTTTTTATGTCACTACCTTTATGAAATATATTTCATTTTAAAAAAGGGAGTGTCACGTATCCAAAGTCAAACCCAAGCTTTCATTTACATGTCACTCTCCCCTTTTTCCTAAATTACAAAATTGCCACTCATATAAATTAACTCCCTCTTACACTTTTTTGTTGCCTCACTATCTTCTCCCTCACTCACTCTTGTCATGCTTCTCCTATAGAACTCTCTTTATCTTTCTCATTCTCAGTCTGATTATCTCCCTCATTTCTCTTTGCCGACATTTCGACATTTGTAGCACCATTTCATCCGTTAATTTACTGAAAACCCCAATCGGGCTCCATCTCACAGTCTCTCTCTCTCAGAGGCACAGACAATGGCGGGAAAGCAAGTAGCCAATGATGGCTTACCGGCGAGCCTCGCCGCAATGTTAAAGAAATAGCTGTACGACATCATGTCTCAAATGAAGGCACTCTCTCTCTCTCCTCCTCTCTTTCTCACTCAATATTCATAGAAAATATTCAATATCCGTTAATTATATCTTTATTATTTATTATTTGTTTTGTTCTTATGGTGAAACCAGACGTTGATCGAACAGAACCAGCAACAAGCAAGACAAATCCTAATTTAGAACCCTCTCTTGACCAAAGCTCTTTTTCAGGTTTCAATTTTTTATTTTTTAAAATTATTTTTAATTAAAAAGCTATAATTTTGTTCTTATAAATAAATAAATTTGTAATTTTCTTGTTTTTCTTTCTTTTTTGCTTCTTGTCTTATGTGTCAAATTTAGTCTTATTTTCTTATTTTGATATTACACTCCAATTAGGGTTTAAATTTTATGAATCAAGTCTTGCCATTACTAAATTCAAAATATATTTTAGTTTAACTATTAGATATTCCTTAATTATAATTAGAAAATAAATAAATAAATAAATATTTAGCCATTTAATGTAATTAAACAAATGGAGGTACATTTGGTGCTTTACTAGAAATTACAGGGGGCAAAAATTAATTCGAGCTTTGTACATTTCAACTACAGGAGGACAAGCTCGAAACTGTTGTTCATCAGAACCCCACGTTGCAATCATTCAAGAAGGAATATTTTATCAGTTAAGAGTGTTGCAAGCGACCAGAAGAATGAACTCAAGGAGGGTAACGCTGATGAAGGTGTTTTTTTTCCTTCTAAGCTTTTGTTGCAATGTTAAGATTTCTATATCTAACAAGTTTAATTTGAGTTTCTACAGAAAATTGATCCTAAGCAATGTGATTATCAGGTACTTAAATGTATTAAAAGATTAAATCTTTGTACTGTCCCTAAAAGATTAAAAAGATGAACACAAAATTACCTATGCCTCAACAGGTAATTTTGTGTTCATCTTTTTTTCTTCTCTCAGAATTGGAAGAATACTTGCCAAGATAAAAGTCTATTCTGAAAGAGATACAAAAAATTTGTTTAAAAGTCAAAATTGGAATACTCCTGCAATTGTTAAAAACAGGACAACCAAAAGCTATCAGCTATAGCTTCCGACTGCTTTAAAGTACTACACTTCTTTTCTTTGTACTAGACTTTTACGGTTGATGCACATAACCCCCTCAATAGATGCTCACCCTGACAGTCCAGTCCTAACTCTCTGATTTCATCCTTATCTGGTAGATAGTTGTGTTCTAAGTTAAACAAATTTCATATTGTTTGTATATTGTGCAAGCATCCTAGCAATTCAATATTTAAAGTAGATTAGTCTTTTCATTTGATAAATAACACTCAGAGCATCAGTTATAGGAGTTTCAGTACTTGAGTAGAATTCCATACTCTTTTCAGGAAAAAAAAAGTAAAAATGGAAGAAGAAAGAATTCCTCCTGTAGGAGCAATTATATTTTAGTCCTTGGGCAGTCAACTTGTTCATTTAGGCATTGAAGGACATTATTCTCCACAAATGTTTTGGAAGCAATGTTTTTACTATAGAAAGATGGTAACTCTAGGATAGAATTGTTTTACATGTTTTGGGTGGAATGATTTTAGGCCATATTCTTTACTAAAGACGGGTAAATGATTTTTCAAACCTTTTCTGCAAGTTGCTCTAACTGAAGGATATGCAATGTTGCTAGGTTTAGCTCTTTTGCTGATCATTTCATGATAGATAATGATGTTTGAACATTTTGGATCTTAATATTATTCTTATTCACTTTGTATAGGTAATCGTCAATGGTGAAATGATTGAATACTATGACATTTCTGGTTGCTATATTATAAGGCCTTGGGCAATGTCAATTTGGGAGACCTTGCAGGTAAGTTTTGAAATCCTTTTTTGAGCCCTTTATTGCTTAGTATTTGGCATAGCCACAGATCAATTTGTAAATTCTTGTTTTGGGTGGTGTATCTTGCTTATTGCATTTGATGTTTCTTCTGGTTATTTTTATTTGATAAGTGATCCCTTTTTTATTTTTTATTTTTTTCCTTCCTGCTTTTCAAGTTGAATATCATTATGATCGACTTATTAATGGTGTCTGCAGAATTTCTTCGACCCAGAAATCAAAAAAATGAAAATTCAAAATTGCTACTTTCCTCTATTTGTATCCCCTACTGTTTTACAAAAGGAGAAGGACCATATTGAAGGTTTTGCTCCAGAGGTAAGATTTTGAGTTCTTTTATGGCAATGGGAATGTCAATTTTTTGTTGTGCCTCTTTTCAAAATATTTTTTGGCTGCCCAGCTTAGGTGAAATTTTGTTATTTTTGTTTGTATGTCATATTTCATCTTTTGAACAACAAAGTCATTATGTAATCATTTGAGATGCTCTCTTGATAAAGGTTTAATTAAATGATAGACTACTGTTTTTTTCCAGCAAAATGTTGGATTGTATAACATGTACACTTGAAATGTTTCTTAAATGCCTGAATTTTCTAATCTTAGAGAGCATATTGATGATGGAGAGCTAATGAGGATCTCTTGTTTGCTTTCTAAGTGGAACTTTTTCTAGAATTTCTTTGAGATTAAAAGTTGAGCATAAATGTTTTTGCTGTGTACTTTGGAATTTCAAAGAGTTTTTGATGGTTTAATCTTGGTGTTGCTTGGTTGAAGACACTTCTTCTGTGCGTGTGTTAAAAATTAATTGAAAAATGTAATTTAGCGAAGGCATGAAGTGCCAACTGAGGGATCTTGGGTCCTTTTCAGGTTGCTTGGGTGACAAAATTCGAGGAATCTGATTTGGAGATTCCTATTGCCATCTGCCCAACTAGTGAAACAGTGATGTATCCCTACTATTCCAAAAGAATAAGGGGACACCGTGATTCAACATATGATAAATTGGTTTGTCTTTCTTCAAATGATAGCATGAAATGCCTTGCTCTCTCTCTCGAGATATCAAAATAAAATAATCACGGATATAAGTGCAGTTACTATTGAGAATTTGAATATCTTAAATGTGGTGAATGATTTCAAAAATTTTAATTGTTGGATAAGTATTATTCAATCTGTATTTTTGTCTTGGATAATTCTTAACAATAGAAGAAGGATCGGATCAAGAGTTGTCTTGATTGATGTTGTAGTAATGTATTCCCATTATGTATCAAAAAATTGACGGTGTTATAATTGATGGAGTTATTTCTTTTTCTCTATCTCTAAGACAGATCTATATATGTGGCACTGTAGGTACTGTGATTAATTCAACCAAAGCAGGTGGCCAAGCAGTTGCTTCTGATTCCCTTCGTATTTGCACTTTTGATAAGGTGAATTTTGTGTTTCCTTTTATGCAATAAAATTTTGTTCTCAAAGTTCATTTAATTTGTGGCTAGCCTTGCACTGACATTTTTTTTTTAAATAATTTGGTGAACAAAAAAGTCACCAACTTCATTTAACATAAATCCTTCTACCATCCAAGTGGAGTCTCAAAGGCTGCCATTAGAAAAGAGTTAACAATCGAATCAGGTTTCCATTTCCAGTGGTAATACAGAAAACTAGGGAGAATCTAATATGGCTGATGCTAGTTCGAGGACTGATATTTCTACTGATGCAGACACAGATGATAAAAATCAAAGGGTGACATCTCTTTAATTCTTCTGTTGACATGCTATTTTGAAGTTTTGTTCAAACAGTGCTCACTAATGTGAAATAGGACTTTTGCGCTTTTCAATAACAGAGGATTATTAATTATTTATTTTTCTACTATCGATATAAGTGTTGATGTAAAATGATATTGGTGTTAATCTAACATATCAGCTCTATTAATCTAAAAAATGCTCAATAAGCTCCTTTTTTAATGAATCTCTGATTAATTTTCCCTCCTTTTGGTAAGAATCAACAATGTTCGATAGTGGAGCATGTCTTTTATTTTTTGCTTGACTCTTTACACTCCGTAGCTGAGTTGCATCCCTTCCTGTTTTGCCTATAGGCATATGTCCAACAGTTGGAGAGCAGCCGTTTGAAGCTAACCCAACTTGAGCAGGAGCTTCAGTTGTTTCCTCAAAAACCAAACAAATGGTTGTTTTCTTTGTCTGAGGTTTTTGTGTTATGATTTTATCTTACAAATGGCAATTGTAACTCTAACACTTATTTAAACTTAAATATGTGAAGGAATAAATGGGAGTTGTTTTGAAGGGAGATTGTGAATGGTCATGAATAGCAATAAAGTAAACTCTTGGAGAAGGTGGGCTCTTATAAATTAGATAAATTTCTAGTTGCAAAAATTCCGAACATAACTTATAATAGGTTCCAACTAAGTTTTACGAGCCATTTCTAAAAATCACTCCTTAAACGTCCATGCAAATTTTTCATTTATTTATTTAAATTTCCTCTCATTAGAAATATGAATCCTCACCTCAAAATATTCACTGTTGTTATAAAATATACAGCTCAAAAATTGCCCGTCAGTTCATAGTTTAAAATAAATTTTCTGATATATGAGTTGATATTATTTTCCATTACTTATTAAATGTCAGGATTACCATTTCTTTTTCATGTTCATCAATGAGTAAAGGAAGGATTTTAATATTCACTTTGACTTTTTTCAGCGAGTGTCTTAATCTGATTCCTCACAAGAAATTTTCATTTGCGAAGATATGGCTCTTAGCTGCCAAATTCGAAATAAGGCAGTTAAATATCAATGGTTCTCGACAAATTTTAGGCAATACGATTGGAAAGGCTCCTAAGGATAAGGTAATTTTTTGGTTGATGCCAAGTTTTAATGAAAATGAATGATATGAAGTTACTATTTCACACTGATCTGCTTGCTGGAAACAGATATTTAAGAAGTACATTGAGATAGAATTGCAGCTTGGTAATGTGGATCGTTGTCGAAAGCTTTATGAGAAGTACTCGGACAACTCAAAACTGTCAGGATATCTCTAAATAAAGTAAAAAAACCATACACAAACTGAGAGAACTCATAAATACCTTTCCTTGCGCTTCTCCAAAAATCGTGCCAATGATGCTTTGCGAGCCTGAGGCACAGTTTGTTATAGTTATTTTGTTATAGTGACATAAAAAATGAAAACATGAGAAATCAGCCACAGGACACAGGTTTTTGAAGAGCCATATGAAACACACGATGAGATGCCTCCTGGAATCAGAGAAGTTGCAGCAGATCCTACTGAGCTGATTGCTTTGGCAGGCTAAAAAACTATACAAACTTACATAACCAAAATCCGTAGTCAAAACCACTATGCCACAGAAAAAGAAAGAGAAGGATTACATCAGTACATTAGCGCAAAACCCCTTCACAGTTCAAGATAATGAAGAAAAACGAGGAACCTTGGAATTCATTTACCATACAAGCCCACAGACCAAGTGAAAAAATGAAAATTCTATCATATAGCTCTTAAAACATTTTTTTTCATACACATTGCCAACCACTAAACAAAAATTTCATGAAGGAGACGAGAAAAGTATAACTTCGTCAGATAAGTATTTAGACTAGCCATATCTGAGGCTTACAGGAGAAATGTCATCTAGAATCATAAAATACCAAAAACCAAAACAAAACCGGGTCTACACAGATTAAAAGCAACAGATACCAACTACAGAAGCTCAGCTTCACCACGTCTTCAAAGTTGCTTCTATTGTTCTTTAACCGAAAACCAAATAAAAGAGTGAACTAGAGGGCCATAAAATAATAAAAATCGGATCATCCGTGTGGTATCAAAAATCTATATAATTTAAAACCAAAAAGCCCTTTTATCATTCTATATCCGTGTATGTTAGATTATCCCAAAAGCAATGACAAAGAAAACTCAAAAATATACAAACTTAACCAAGAATATGAAAGAAGCTTAGTGCTTCTTCTATTATTTTTTTTCAGACATGGTTTAGAGTATGTTTGATCTAGTGCTCACTATAACACTGAAGATCAATTTAAATACCCACACCATTAAAAGATGGCATCAATGAGCATTAATCAATTTGAATACTCCAAGTTTTCATCAATGCCCTCAAACTCTGCCATAAAGTATTTTACTAATTTTAGTCCCTAAATATGCATGGAAGTGTTGTTAAACTTCCATGTCGAGATTCAAAAATTTTAAGCAATCAAACATGGCATAAGCTATAAGATTAAGATTAAAGATGTTGATTCACATTTCAGAACAAACCGAAAAAGCTTAATTCCCACATCAATTAAAACACCTAAAGCTATGAAGTATTTACTTATGAGCAAGTCACAAAGAAAACATCTCTTATACAGCCATGGCCTCTCGTTCCTCAACCCAAAAAAAAAAATGATAGAGAAGTGGGAAAAAGAAGAAAAATATGAAACTTATGTTTGTTGTTCTACATTGCACAAGTTCCTTAGCATCAAAGAACCCAACTTTACAACCTATATACATGCATACTTGGAATTCTGTAAAGGAATTTATATTTCTTCACATTATTGACACAACCCATGACATAACAAGCGAAAGCAGATTGCAGCAAGGTAATTTATATTTCTTCAACGTTTTGGTTTTTTTTCCCTTCCCTTTTCTCGGTAACCAAACAGAGGATAACGACCTACTGGAAACATTAATAGCGATTGCATAAATGAAGAAGTGATGGCAGGATGATAGGATATCTGGAGTAAAACATTGCATTATTAAGGTGAAAATTATTAATACAGAGGTTGTTATTAGATTAGATTAGGAGAAAATTATTAAACTTGCTCATTGACACGATTCATGACCCACTGACGCAAAAATTCCCAAAGACATGCAGTCAGACCGTTACATACAAAACACCAATGCAAAACACTAATGCAGTCAGACCGTACATACAAAACACTAATGCAATCAACGAGGCTTACCTATCAACGCTCCGTTAGGCAGACATAAACAGCATGGGGCAGCAACGGTCGATAGCGATTGTGGCTACGATCGGTTTGTGGTAGAGAGAGACGGTGGGGGAGTCGATTTTACGGTACAGAGAGACGGTGGGGGAGTCGATTTTACGGTACAGAGAGACGGTGGGGTCAATAGCGATTGTGGCTACGGTCGGTTTTGCGGTAGAGATAGACGGTGGGGGAGTCGATTTTACGGTAGAGAGAGATGGTGGGGGAGATAGCGATTGTGGCTACGGTCGGGTTTGCGGTAGAGAGACACGGTGGAGGAGTCGATTTTACGGTACAGAGAGGCGGTGGGGGAGCCGGAGAGGGAAGCAATTTCAAATTCGCAAATTCGCAAATAGGGTTAGGAATTTGGGAATTTTAATTCCTTATATAAGGCGGTTTTAAAAACCGCCGTAAAGCAGGTCCCGCAAATACCTTTTGAGGCGGTTTTTAAAAACCGCCGCAGAAGGGCGAGGTAAATACCCCGCTTTCTTGTAGTGAGAAGATTTCATGAAATAAAAAAAAAGCAGAGAGAGAGAGAGAGGGAGAGAGAGAGGAAGAAAACTAAACTGTTATATAATTTAAGTTTTTTGAATATACATATAAAAATATGGGGTTTAATTTAACTTTAGAGCTGTATTTATGCACATGCACGCATGTGCATGTGCAATATGTATATATATATCCAAACTGACCAACAATGCGTGCATGTGCAATGGATATATATCCAAACTGAAGATCGTTGTTGGGCGAGTAATATATCTATAATGCAGGAACGTTACAATCATGACAACCACACAACATGCGGCTACCTACTGTACTAGTACCGCCCAACTTTTGTTTGGATTTTGCAGCCACTAACTTGCTTCCACGTATAAGGAGATTTGCATGTACATGCAGCTGCCCCTCCCTCCGAACTGGCATCATCTTGCCGCCCCATTGTGTCAACTTCAACTTCCCCTTTTTTTCACTTTAAAAAATTATTTTTATTACTTTTCGTTATTTGAATTTCATTTATTTATTTTTAGTTCTTAATATATGACTAAATTTTATCATAAAAATACACTACAAGAATATTTTTCATATTTGTCACTCTACCTTTTTTAAATTTGGCTTTTTTTTTAAAATATGAGAAATATAACATTAGTGTTAAGGTCAAACACAAATTTAGATCATATTTCTGATTTTTTGTCTTTTTCGAATCTCATATTTGTCACAATTTTTAGAATAGGGACAAATATGTAATTTTTGTCTCTTTTACCCTGATATATTCATTTTGGCTCCACTTTAATCGTTTTCCCTCTATCTTTTCTTTTTCTCCTCCACACTGCCCTAGCCGTCACTTGCTCACTGACCTACCGCTTTGAGATTTCATCAAGAGTCCCGTCTGGGCTTAGATAATCAGCGGCTGACCCACTTGAGATCCCCTCTGGCCCTTCTGTGAAATCTCCATGATGAACAGCAAACAATAGAGGAGTATGCATACTAATCTAGTAGCACTACTCTTCCTATCATGCCCGATCGTGAGACTGCCTCTTGAACGTCCGATGGCACGTTGCTCCGACTTGAACTATGCAACAACGAGATCCCCTTTGATCCTTGTCGGATGTGCTTGACGATCCCCCATAATACGCTCACTTGGGGGTAGTAGTCGTGACCAACAGCCATCAGCTGTCGGCTTGTTGGTAAGGCGAGAGCTTTAAGCCCGATTTCTGGTGGCACACCCTCCACAGAAGCACCATCCGAAAAATGGGGGGTGGGGAAAGCTACAGGCCCAAAACCTTTTTCGACCCTTCTTTCTAATTGGGGGTGCTCGAAGCACCTCATTTTTGTCGACATATTTTGCATCGCCTCAAATTGTTGAAAACACTCAAACTGGAGTTAACCCATCAAGGACTCAACAACGATTCATCATTGTCTTTGCGTTGAGTTCAGAATTAGCTCTCGATCCACAGTAAGTTTCCTTTCAAATTTGTTTTCCAATTCGGTTTTTTTTAGTGTTTCTAGTTTTGTTTTACCATTTTCTACATCATAAATGTTATAATTGAAACCCTAATCTCCCAAATCCCTAATTTGAAAATGCTAAGTATTATATTTGCGGGTCTATTTTTTGCTCTTATTGTTAAATGCTCATTTTGTGACAGCTTAAACCTGAAAACTTCTATGTCCTTCGATTTTTGTGGTGTTATTGTTTGCTTTTATTGATTTTTGAATTTTTGTGGTTTTATCTTGTGCAATATTCTGGTTCTTATTTTTTTCTTAATTTTTTAACGATGTTTCAGTAGGTTTAGTGTAAGCCAATATTTGGTGGCTTTGCATGCTAAGTTAACGTCTTAATTTTTTAATTACAACCTTTTTATGTCACTTTTTATGTTGCTCAACATTGGAAGTTAAAGTGGATATCATCTACATTATCTCTCGTTTCTTGGCAACTTTTTATCTCTATCCTTACTGCTTTAATGGTTGGTTTTCCTCTCATATGCTTGTATGTATTTAGATTTCCTTTATGATCTCTCTTGAAATATGTAATTACAACTACAATCTTTTGGTACTATTTAGATTAAGAACGATATAACTATTTTTGTTGTTTGATTTGGAGCTTAAGTTTGTGCCTTTAGTGATTATACAATCATCATTTTGATTGAAAGGAGCAATTGCATGGAAATTGTAGGAGAATTGAAACCCAGATGTGTGTTGTTGTGTTTGGATTTGAGAGTGCTTTTGGAAATTTGAAAATGGTTTTTTCAGAAGTAGTTAAAAAGGTTTTGTGTGATTTCGTTGGGTGGGTTTATAGGAAATGCTTTTTTGAGTAAAAGTACTTTTTGACAATATCACTTAAAAGGGTTTTTCTAGATGCACCTATGAACTTTAATTTTAAAACTAAATTTAAGTACTTTTCTTTTCCTATAATTTATGATTGCCAGGTAGAAAATTCTTTATCGCTCTTCTCTTTGATTTCTCAAGTTCACTAGTTTTTTCCTTTTCTTATTTGGGGCTTGTTTTCGATGGCAGTTTTGGTATGAATAGTTCTTTTGGTGGTGAGTTGGTGCTTTGTGACTATCTTTTGTGGAGTGGAATAAAGGTTCTAAGGGCTAGGATTGGTGCTTAGAATAGGGGCTGGGTTTTCTACTATCATTTTCTCTGTCTTTGAATGCTAAGAATAGGGGTTGGGGGTTTGGATTGAATGAGTGTCTTCAGTGAGTTAGGTTCTTGTTTTCGGTTCTCTTTTCTTGGTTAAGTTTGGACTGAAAATTTTGGGTTTGGGTGTTTGCTTCATTAGTAGAATCAATATTAATTGTTGTTTGGGCAAGTCAATCTGGAAACTTTCTTGTATGTTTCCTTAGTTTATATTTACATGTTATAATTTTACAGATCATTGGATGATTAGAATTGTTAAACTTGATTAAATTCCACTTCTACATAAACATGGTCTTTGCATTCCCATTGATAGCAAATGCAAACTCGTTTATGGAGTTAATATTGTGCAAAAGTTAAATGATCACAGTCAATACTTGAAGCATACCAAGCTAAGTAAATGGGTTTTGGATAGTTGGTGCTTGGCCATGGTGTAATACACATGCATTTTTGGTTATATAATTTTATTTGGTCATAAGGGGTCTACATCTATGGCTATTACCTGAGAAGGTCATGATAATCTTTCTAAATATGTTATTGTGTATTGCAAAATCATATGCCACTTGTATGGTTCATACTGCATATTTAGGAAAGTGTAAAGTTTGCTTTTTATGATAGAGAGAGAAAGAAAGTTAGTTGTTGGGCCACTTCAGAAAGAAAAGTCGCTTTGCAAACCCGGTTCTATGTTGTTTTAAAAATAAAAAATATTTAGATCATTATTGTTTAGTCATTCTTTAGTTTCTGATTATTATTTTTTTTATAGTCTTTATTTGTGATTATTGGTGTTATGTCATATGTCATTTTGCTAGTAGCTGATATCGTTTATGGTAATTTTAATTTGTTTCAAGTTTAAGTCTTTTCATTAATCGAAATTATAGATAGCAAATTGACATAATATGTGTTTGCATCCCGCTCGCCTCTGTCGCTGCTTGTGGGTTGCTCGCTTTTGACGCTGTTGCTTTAGACCTTGCCTCCATCGCTGCTCACATGCTACTCGCTTCGGTGCAGTTGCTTCGATTCTCTCCTCCGCGGCTGTGCTCACCGGAAAACATTGAGTGGTACGTCTATTTGCTCTTCTTAGAAAATATATCATTTTCTTAGTTGATAATTTTCTCTTTGTTTCTTTCCCATTAAAACTGAGATTAGAAAATGTATGAGAATTGAACTACTGATAAACATATTTAGACTTTCATATTTTTATTTTTCTGTGCTTCTTTTAAAGTAACCATTTCTTCTCCAACTTATGAGAATTTATCGGTTGTGTGTTTCATCTGCATTGTTTCCCACTCTTTGATCAATTAAATATACACTGCAATGCCTGAACATACATACATTACAAGCCAAAATTGACAATACAAATGAGGATATGTATTGGCCTCTTCTAGATTTAGAGAAAACATATTGTTAGAGAAAACGAAAGGGGTTTTGGAAGCTTAATTGTACAGTCTAGACTTGACTTTTATAGGATATCTCTATGGCTATGGATGTACGCGGGAAGGAGGGGTTGCTTTTTAGCAAAGTTTGGATTTTTTGGGCTCATTTTGTACATTTTTGGTGGTCCTTATTCTTTTGTTCTGTTTAGGGACACCTGGTCCAATCAACACATAATTTAAATTTTTATATTAATAGACATTTTCATTTTCTGGAGAAAAAAAAGTAAAATTCTAGCAAGTATAAGAGAGTCATCCTCCATGGTCTGTACCCTGTCACCCGACCTTCAACAAAACTTAGGGATGTTATGCAAAAAAAACAAAAACTTAAGAGGATTAAACAAACTTATGAGAATTTATCGGTTGTGTGTTTAAGTTTCGTGCTACATTTGATTTGAATTAATCAGAATTTTGAATTAATCAGAATAAAAGATTGAATTTTGTATTATCAAAGATTTAAAGTTTTGTAGAAATAATATTCTGAAAGTAAAGTGAGAATTCGTGTGATTGAAGTTTTTGAGAATGACAAAAATTTACTTTCATGGTGTGACAAAAACTTTCCTTATAAGTGGCCAATTATTGGAATTGTTGGAAGTCTTTTAGCTGGAACAGGATATGGGTTTTTTGCTCCCCTTTTTGCAACTTTCATGGCTGTTGGAGCGAATGTCACTGACAAATGCTACCACTGCTTTGTTATGAGTTTTTCTCTCTGTTTTAGATGAAATCCATCTTGATGATGAATGATTGCTTACGATGTTGCCTGCAATGCAGAAATCGGGTGAAATTCTTGGACAGGCACATCAAAGTGTAGATTTTCTGAAAGATCAAGATGTAATCAGGACTGTGCTTAATATATTACTGGTGTAACTTTTTTTTTAAATATATCAAAACAGTTGTTTAAGTAAACCCTTTTCAGTTGAATTTGTGTTTGTTTGTTTTACTTTTTCTACTAGTTATTGAGTCAAGTCATTGTTGTTACTGCAGACGAATAGTAGTGTTGCCAGTTCTCTTGGAACTTTCTTCTTGTCTCAAATTTCTGTGATCTTTTTGACATGCTAAATATCTACAAGTAAGTGTTTTGCACATTGATATTCTTAAATGCAGGTGTTATTGAATTTCTTGTATATTAATCTGTATTATTTACACTTTTTATACATGCAACAGGATGTACAGTGAGCTTATATCAGTAGCATTGCAAAAGGAGGGCCTTTTGCATCTAAAACATCATTTGTTAAACTTATACGGTAGACGACGGACTTGGATTTGGTTTTTGTCTTGTTTTAAACCCAATGCTTTTTGTTTTCATAATGTGTATATTGAACAGGTCTGTTAAAAGAGAGACTCTGAAGCTCATTGAGATGTTTTTGGACAAGGCTGAAGATCAGCCTCAGATTGGAAAACAGTTTGTGCCCCCAATGATGGATTCAATTCTTGGTGACTATGCTAGGAACTTGCTTGAAGCTCGAGAGTGAGAGGTTTTCTCCCTTTTTGCCACAATAATAAACATGTAGCCTCTTCATCTTTTAATATTTCTTCTCTCTTTGTCTCTGTCTCTGTCTCTGTCTCTCTCTCTCCCACATGCACCAACACATGTGCTCTTAATAATCCAACACACGCTTATCCATGTATATGGCTATGTAATACACAATGCTTGATAATATTTCATACATGATCTTCGGTTCCTTTCTTATGTAGTTGAATTAAATCTGATGGATTTCTGTTTGATATATAAGATTAAAACAGATTTAAAGCCCTACATTTATCAGTCGAAAAGCGCCAAATATGATAAGATTTAAAAAATTTTACCATTACATAACCATATTTATGGGGCAAAAAGCGCCAAATATGACAAAATTAAAAAATTAACTTTATAAAACAATATTTATCGGGCAAAAAGCGCCAAATATGATTCAAAAATTGTTATCGTTACATAACCATATTTATCGGACAAAAGCGCCAAATATGTATGATTCAAAAAATGTTATCATTATAAAACCATATTTATTGGGCAAAAAACGCCAAATATGACAAAATTCAAAAAATTTAACAGTTACAAAACCATATTAATCGGGCAAAAAGCATCAAATATGATGAAATTTAAAAATGTAACCGTTACAAGATACCAAATTTGACAATAAAAAGTGACAAATATTGCATTTTTCTATAGTTTTTATCTTACTATACTTGGTGCTTTTATGTGACAAATATGATAATTAATATATTTTGCGTTTTGACAGACCGCCAAATAGATTATATTTGGCTGTGCCATTGGTGCCATTTTTTTTACCGCCAAATATGGTCATTTTTCTTGTAGTGATAGTGAATGTATACATAAAATATGTAAGATATGTTTATTTAATTAGTATTTATCAATAGCATATACATTTGTGAAAGAATTACGAAAATAGACCCAAATTAAAAGTAGTTATTGAAATGTGGACTAACTTTTGAAAATTTAGATTTCATGACTTTGTCGATAGATCAACAAATTAACGATGCTTGATAACAAATAATGTACAATAATATCAATAGTTGAACAATAGTTGTCGAATGAGATATGTTATTTAAATTTTGAACGTCTGCTTATTTTTCAATGAATTCTCCTAATTTGGGCATTTTTTTTAATTTCCCCGATATTTATATATATTGTTGTCAAAAGGATAAAATCGAAAAATGAAAGGAAAAAAAAAGATAGTGTTAAAGGGATGATGGAAATTAAGTTCACGAGACCCTTATTTTATGTAATAAGTTTTGATATAAAGTTTTGAAATATTGGATTCAAGTATGAGATATGTTTATTTTGTTTTACAATTCTTTTTCTAGTGCTTTATATAAATATTTTAGGAGAATAACTTTATAAGTATTTCATTAAATATTTTATGAAAATTTAGTTTTTTTATCATTAATTTTAAATTTTTAAAATTTTAATAGATAACAATTTTTTTTAAACCTGTAGGATTAATTCAATTGCATTTCATTTAGAAAATATGTGAAAAAATAAATGGTGTATTTTTTTTTATGTTAAAGAAGAAAAGTTCTAGTCCTTTTGGTCATATTAATTGGTTCTCAATTATAAATTGTCCATTAGAGAAATAAAATGCGTTCTACAGGGCTTGCAATGATGAAATTTAGGAAATTGTCAAGACCTAATGCAAATGATTGTGATGCCGCTATCAAATTACACATTCTATTCTTATTTTAATTATTAAGGTTTTGTGGTTGTGGGTGCATATAATTATGTCAACTTGTCAAGAACAGTAGGAGCACCACAGCCGTGAGTCCGAACCACGATTAACACTAAAAATCGATTACTACAATAGGACAATATGAGGCCCAAGCCCAAAAAAATAAATCCTCACTTGGCCCAACAGAATGATAGAATTGATGTTAAGTACAAAAGCCCAGGCCCAAATACTGAAGCTTGGATTTTATTACTACTCACATGTACATAATTAATTCTAACTTATTATGACATGATTTGAGTCCTTAGATACAACTAAACGAATTGATACGATCATTTTCTAATCTTGGTAGCTTTCTATTTCATTTATGAGAAAAAAGATAAGCAAGTTATTAAAAAAAAGAAAGAAGAAGAAGAAAAATAATTGTTCTTCTTTTTTAAAATTGATTACTTTTTTTTTTAGAGTCAAATGTAATTTGTAAAAATTATTTTAAATAAATATAACTTTCTTAATGTTCTTTTCAGGTATTTACAGCAGCGAAGAAATTAGATCACATAAAATAACAAAAAAAAAAAACAAGAAAACTTGAAAGCTGGGGCAAACAATACATTTTAGAAACTGGCCAACAGGCCTGTTATTTAAGGCAGACTAAAGCGAGTACAGTCACAGCCCTCATGTTAAGCATACCTAAATGGAAGTAGCCAAGCCCATAAATGAAAGGTCCACACCGTCGTTGCTTGTTGAGCTGAGCCCAAATTTCAAAAAGAATGGTGAGAAAACACCAGCCCAGGCCATTGGGGTTTCAACTGGAGCTAATAAAGGGCCGAACTCTATAATTTCTCCGGTCTGTAATTGAAAGTGGTGGATATGAAAAGGACTGATGGTATTTGCCCCTCATTATTAGATTAAAAAGAAAACTCAAACATAGATAAAAGGATAAAAAATACTTATAAAGAGAAAGAGAAAAATAAGAGATCCATTCATCTTTTTATTAATTCCAAAACACTTTTTCTTCTTTACTTCTGTTCCATATCTTTTAGCTAAATAGCAATTTATAGTTCGGAATTTTTGGGTTTCACCAATGAAAATCTTATAAGTTTTGAATTAAAATTGAACTCTACAAACAATACACAGATACTAGTATGATCATATAAAAATTTCTAAACCATAATCCCGTCATCTTTAAGTTTAGATGACGAAAAAATAGAGTAATTAAAATGATGAAGGAAAATGATTTACATAAAACAATACACTTAGGGCACGTTCGGGAGGATAGGCACGGGATTAGACTAATCTTAGTCCTATCCCCATGTTTGGCGCAGAAGTGGGACTAGACTGATAGTCCAAGGAGGGTTGGGAATGGGGCAGGGTGGAGCATAGAGGTGGAATCGGGCCGGGTTGGGGGTGGGGATGCCATCCTCATCCCCGTCCCCAATTAAAATATCAATCCCCATCCCCTATTAATCCCCAATTTTTTAAATCGGGGATGGGGATGGGGAATCCCCAAAGCCAAAATGCATCCCCATCCCCATCCCCATCCCCATCCCCATCTCCATTTACTTGTTAAAAAATTAAAATTTTAACTTTCAAAATTTATACTTTGAAATAAAATATATTTTAAATTACAACCATAAACCTTAAGCAACATACCTACAAATAAATATTAATAAATCTTTAGACAATCAACTTCTTAAAATAAATCTTTAGGCAAACAAAGGTGGGCTAGGTTGGGCTTGGGTTTTATTAAAGTAGGCGGGACATTAAGTTTTATAAGAGGGGAGATAACAAGGGTCTAAGTAACAAGGGTCTAAGTATTAGATTACTATATATATAATTTTATTTTAATTTCGGGGAGCGGGCCGGGCTGGGCTTGGAGCATAATCCCCATCCCCATCCCCATTTAATTTTGGGTAAAATTGTTATCCCCATCCTCACCCTATTCCCCATTTAATTTTGGGTAAAATTGTTATCCCCATCCCCAAGGTAAGATTGTCCGGTGAGCCTGATATTAATATAGCAAAATACATGCCTGGTCTAGGGAAAAGCTACTACGCCAAAAGGCGAAGAGCGAAAAGGTTACAAGTATGTTATAAATGTGCTAGATGGAATTGTAACCAGACTTGTCGTTCATTAGGTTTTGCGTCCAGGAATAGAGAAGATAAAACTTTCATTTATTAAGAATGGTTTGAGTAATGAGTCGCTGGATAATGTTTTGTTAACTCTCGAGTCACATTCTTGTGGACTTGTTCAGCGTGAATTGCTTAATCTATGGACACAATTTCGTGATGACTTGCAGTGTTATAGTCTAGGGAATCTGACTAAAAACGACCCTGTTTGCCAGTTTATAAGAAAACTGGATGGGAAGCAAATCCCCGACTCATAGAAGGCGTTTCAGCCGTTACTGGACGTAAAACCAGAGAAAGATGTGAGCCACAATCACATCTACTTGTATATTTAAATGTGTGTTGTTGTTATCGAATTTTTTTTTCTTGTTTCGTTTGATCTGATTATCAATGTTGTTTTTGTGTTGTTGTTGTTTGTTGATTTTGTTTGTTTTAATTTCAAGTTTTCTTTTTGACAAACCATATGACTACCCTATAGCATAAGTACACGTGGGAGACAAGTGTGAAGGTTTTGTCAACCTCCATAGAAAGTGTATCTCCATTTTTAATGCTTCACGTGGGAGACAAGTGTGGGCGTTTTGTCAACCCCCGCCGAAAGTGTATCTCCATTTTTCATGCTTCACGTGGGAGATAAGTGTGTAGGTTTTGTCAAACCTCGCCGAAAGCATATCTCATTTTTTCAAATTTTAGGGCGATAAATCTGCATCGAGCAACCCCCACCGAAATTATGTCCCCATGTGTCAAATTTGAGAGTTTTACGTGTGTATATATCCATTTTGCATATTCTCAAATGTAATTTTATAACCTGTCTTGCACTTGTATCGCATAATACCTAACGTACATCATTGTCTTGCACAATTTAGAGCACTTTTAGAAATGGAGAAAACACCAATTCGGCGATTCCAAAATATATGCGTATTTTGTGGATCGCAATTTGGTAAAGATGGAGAGTTTACAACAGCAGCTCTTGATCTTGGTAGGACATTAGCTGCGAGGGTTATTCTTTTGATTTATGGAGGGGGTAGTCTTGGGTTAATGGGGTGTGTGTCGACAGCTGCATCCTTGGGAGGGAGCAAAGTTCTCTGCATTATCCCTAAACCATTAGCTGTACGAGATATCGTAGGCAACACCATGGGGGAAGAGTTACAGGGTTCGAGTATGCATGAGCGTATTGCACATATGGTCATTAAATCTGATGCATTTATAGCTTTGCCCGGTGGTTATTGTACATTAGAGGAGATTTTTCAAATCACCTCTTGGGCACAGCTAAACATCCATCGGAAACCCATTGGTTTGTTAAATGTCAATAATATTTTTGATGGTTTGTTGTCTTTTCTTGATCAAGCAGTAGAAAAAACTTCATCTCACAGTCGGCGAGGCAAATCCTGGTTACAACTTCAACTGCAGGGGAGTTAATTGACAAATTACAAGCATTCGTCTATTCACCTGATCCAACAATATCTCGGATAGATTGGTTTGGAGAAGGCAATAAGAGGCGTAAACTGGATTTAACGCTCCATCTGTAATCTCTATCTGCTGGTTTGCTTCATTTTCGTTTGCTTTCTCTTTATTGTGTTTATTTGAGTTTTTTTTTATGTCATTTCTTTTGAGATTTTTTTCAGATTGTTTCTTTCACCGTAGGTAATATTTTCTAATGTTTGCTTTTAGAGTGGTGGCTTAAAAAGTTTAAGTTCTCTTGAAACGTATTCTGGATCTCTTCAATCCATAGTGGCTGAATAAGAAGGCTAACTTCTAAACTTTTTAGACCCATTCTAACTGACTTGTTTTTGTTTGCTGACTTGTTGGACTTTTTTATTTCATGAGTAGGTTTAATTTTATGTAATTTAGAGTTGTTATGTATTTTTGTGTCTTTACCAGTTCTGACTAAAAAAAAAAATTGTGAAAAAATATGAGAATGGCAGAATATAGGGTTTCCTTAACTCTTGAAACGCATTCTCTCCAAATAAATCTGTAGTTTATTTATTTCATGTTGTTTGAAGTGTCTTATTTCTCGTTTTGTTCGTTCATAATAAAGGTATATAGGCTGGAAACCTTAAGTCTGCGGGCTACTGGTCCTAATGATTGTTGAATTATACAATCTTGACTCAGGTGTAACAACGCCACGTACCTCTTTTCTTGCATTTTGTGGGTCGATGATAAGATAATGATTGAATTAAGAATAACTCTTGGAAAATGATAAATGATGCATGGATATGTGTGCTTGAAATGTTTATTGGTTTTCGCTTTGCTTTTGATTCCTTGTGCAACATTGAGCACTGACCGTATTATTCACTGAGGTTCATTTGTTCACTTAGAGAAAGTTAATGTTAATTATTTAAATGTTCTGCAGATTTCAATGAATCTTTAGAACTTGTGTGATCGGTCACTCGACGGCGAAATCCTAGTGCTGTGCCAACATTAGGGGGGAAATGATTTTAGGCCATCTTGGACCGTTAGTTTTTTGAGCCTTAATAGCCAATCCTTGACTGAAAGGATCCCTAGTTACCCCTTTGAGCCTCTGTAACCCTTTTTCTTTGTTAACTCACTAAAAGATTTCCTAAACTTAATTGAATTTGTTCCAAACAGGTTATCCCTTACCTATGAGCATTCTGTTGTAGTCAACTTCACAATTTAAATTCTGAGCATTTTGTCTATGGGTTTTTGCGGAAGTTAGAGGAGGTTGGGATTTGACTGTCATGAGCAATGCAATGAGTTTAGTGGTGTTTGAAAAAAAAGAAAAAAAAAAAAAAAAGAAAAACAGAAAAAAAAACCAATCTGTACGTATCGTCCACGTACTTACACATTGAGGACAATGTGTTGTTTAAGTGTGGGGGAGGGAAGTGTAATAAAAAAAAAGAAAAAAAAAAAAAGAACAAAAGAAGAAGAATAAGAGATCTATACCCTTAAGTTTTCTTAAAAAGAATGAAACAACAAAGTGTGAGGGTATAGTTTTCTTTTGTTTTCTGCAAAAAAAAAAAAAATTGAGTGTTCTAAATAAGTTTGGGGGAGTAACCTAGAGAATTGAGATGAAGTTGTTTTATAGGGTTGAGCTCTACATAGTCTTGAATGATTTATGTGTTTGTGGGTGATTTGAGCCAAATTATTATCCTTTATCATACCTTCACCCAAGCCAAACGTTACAAGCTTAATAAAGTCCTACTTGATCCTTGGTGCTGTGCATGTCTACATTAGTGGAGAGTGACTTGAAAAGCAGGCCTATGGAGTTCATTTATACACACATCT